>JABCPV010000319.1:0-40308 GCA_016584345.1 Suillus ampliporus
CTGCCTTTGGTACAAAGGTGCGGGGTAATGACACTGTGGTGCCCTTTGTCATCTGGCCGCAGAAGGGTTGTCGTCATAAGCAGGGCTTGCAAGTCGATTTATTCTCGACAAACTCTCCCTGAACGTCGTGGCTGGACAGGCACCCCCAATTCCAGACTGCGTTGTAGATGGTTGCGTAAGGTACCAAGGTGCTGATTATCGGTAATGCAGTGTCTTCCATACTCATGCCGCTGAGGTAGGACAATCTCAGCTTGTTATTTTCAATCACCCAAGCACAAGCGGAATGTTAGCTGCAGGTCCTGTCTTGCAGGGCCTGTTTGTGTGGATCAATAGTGCATAGGAGAACATAGTGCTATGATATTGTAACTAGCTATGATTTCACAGCGGAATTATTGCGCTGTCGTCTTGAGCTGCCTTCAAAGTAATGTAGTCAGGGTCTAGAGGCTTTCAGCTGGCTAGCTTGAAATGCGGGCCAGAAATGAGGATGTCATTAGGTTGTAATTGATGTACTACATGGGGATATGCTTGAATAAAAACTATGAAGAGACTATGTCTAGATTTGAGCTTCATTTTACTGCAAGGTGTTTTTGTCATATCTTCGACAAGGCGCTGTTGGCGCTGATCGGTCGCTTGGCAGCAGACGAAGTGGGAAAGACTTGCCTGAATACATTGCAATCAGTATGAGACCTAGTGACATAGTAAATAGAAATAACAATACCGATTCCACCACATTAGCAGTTCGTCAACTTCCTTGCATTCTTCGCGGTCTTCCAGGAGGTCAAGGAGGCTATGGTAAAATGTTTCCGAATCCGTGGTCGTGTCGGTCCTTGAAAACACTGAGGAGGAACTTAGAGCAAATCGGACCTTCAGTCAACGTCAAAATCATCTGCGTACAAAAGTATGGCGCTTGACGAACCTGGGTTGCAATGTAAGATATGGAAGCAATGGTAACACAATTCATGCCATGGAGGCGAGCATTTCCGGATCGTGTAGCTTTAGGCTCCTTTTCAACCGAACTGGGAGACGTAAAAACATGCTTGTAGGCCTGGTGGAATACAATATAGTGAGGGGACTTCGTGAAAAGACACATGTCACTCACGCATACAAGCAATCGACTCCTAAGGAGACCACACCACGGATCATCCGGGTTGTAAGTATACTGGGTGTACAAGAAAATGGGCCATTGGTCTCCGCAGACCAACATCTCGCCGCTCCAGAGGTTTTCCTTGGTCCTGTTATAAAGAAGTGCAAATGAGTTGTTCGGGATAGCAGATACCAGCAAACTGATACATACTCTGGGTCGGTCCAGTCCATTCCAGCAGGACAGAGTAAGGATCCTGTAAGCTCGTGGTTAAATCCACGGTCGATCTTTGAATTTCTATGTAAATGAGGCTGGATCGTGTCTCCTTTTGGGGAAATCCAATCAAGTACTGCAGACTTCAGTGTCTTCGTATCGTCGCCTCTTGCGCCCGCAGCTCCCTTGCCAATCTGTAAATCATAAGTAGGAAACACTGGCCATGTACAAAACGACATACTAATTCTCCAACATGAAGGATTTCCTCCTCAGACCCGTTCTTCAATCGCTCCAGGAGGCCGGGATAGGAGTCTAAGAGCTGCTCGAAGACATGATGTTCTCGCCGCTCGCTACAAAATATACCAGTCAGCGAGGGAACAGAAAGTTACATTTGATTTACTCAGTGGAGAAGTCCTCCAGTGGAGTCTCTTCCATCTGCTCCAGTCTCAAGATACCGTTAGTGAGCAGGGAAGGGTAATTGCATAATGCGAATACTGTTCGACCAAAGTGTCATCTGTGTGAGATAAGCGGATCAGATGTGGAGCTGTCAGCGATAGGATGAGTCAACAAAATCTGGGAGCAACATCAGAGACAGCTTACGCTTTTTTTCGGGGCCCCATTCGGAGGGCTGATGATCCACGTTTACTCAGAACGTTTGAAGTGGTGTCCTCGGTGGTCATGAGAAATAAAGAGGAAGAAAAGGTAGCCCGGGCTTTGTGAATGCTGGAATACAACTTTTTATCCATAGCATTACGGTACGCGATATAAATGGTGAAACTTACGGCAGTGTCAGTGGCGTGGTGACTGGCATATAGCCCCGGAGTGACTGGCGTATAGCGCCTGCGAGTGACTGGCATATAACGCCAACAGCTAGTGGCGGTCAGGACGACCGGCCCGGCATGGTTGTATATGAAGTCTTTCGAGACGCCGTCACTGCGGGCTTGAGTTGGAGGGCTAGAAAAAATCACATTATCATGAAAGATGAAAGATGAAACTTACTTGCCGTTCACATCCTTGCCGTAGCTCGCTATCAGAGAATACTGACCGCCAATATGTCACAATCCTTGTGTCAGACCTTCAAACTGCAAGGACATACTAGTATTAACTTAAACTTGCGGTAACTATCTGATCACTCACCACGTATGTGGTTTGCTAACTTGAATACCTTTAATTAGGATTGAGTTAGTGGGAAACGCTAATCCTAGGGGCGAGGGTAGCGAGGTGGACAATGATGACAACCGCCTCTCGGTGGGGAAGAATGAGGTTGCCCTTGTCCCAGTGAAAAGCCATGAAAGAGGTGAGGCAGCACATGGAACAGGCGACGCGGAATCCGTAGCTAAGCTCAAAGAGCGACTGCAACTTGCAGAATTAGGCTGCTCAAGGCTTGCCAAGCTATATCAGAAGTATAGACTTCGTTGGTTAGAGGAACATTATCGGGCAAAGGTGCTGGAAGAATACGCACCTCATGGAATCGATACTAGCTCTGCTCACCAGATCGCCTGGGACGCTCCTTCTCCAATTCAGAGTATGTCTGACACGCACTCCTTGTAACAAACTGACCCCTACTTCAGGTGATGACGGTGACGACGACGAAGTTGAGTAGGTGTACTGTGCTAGATGAAAGGCGAAGTTGTGAGGCATACATAATCGGCATAGTTGAAACACCTACGACCTCAAAGATATAGCCCTCGAAAAGAGTGTCGAGTTAGGGCGAAGGCTGTAAATCAAGGACACTGATGTGATATGTCATCAAGTTGAGAACTCGAGACGCACGAGACATACCCAGGTCTGGAACCACTTTATACTGATCTGATGTCTGCTTGAGATATATTACAAGGTGCACTGTCGTCCACTAGTCTCCGGTTCGCCTTACAGTGAACCCATTGAGAGGCTGCTGAATTGTCGGACCACGAGGCCACTGAAACAACAAATCAGAACAAGACAACCACCTCATTTCAACCAAGCTGGCATACCTCGACGACATTCCTGACTGGATACAAAGTTGGGTCATGGTCGGGCTCGACAATCATTCATTTGATGAGAGCTGATAACTTTCGAGGAGGAACCCTGTCTCGCGCACGTTGATTGGGAAATTTCAGAATGTTAAAGCAATGCATTGATCCTCGCTGAAATGGACATACCTCTAATAGTCGCCCTTCAACCTTCAGTTGGAATTCTCTGCCTCGTCTCGAAGTTTACACGCAGTCTGATCATCTGTTTAATAGACCAATCATATATTGTAGGCAAGTCAAACATACAGTCGTATTGCGCGCCAACGCGTCTTCCACTTCTTTCTGGTTCATTATTCAGTCGAGCTTCCTTTGGTACATTTGCGAGTCCTCGGCGAATTCTGGGAGTTGCACAAGAGTATTTGGGATGGATTGATCTGCAATTTTGCGTCTCCTTGGGATTTTTCAGTATATTGAATTGAACATAAGAATTCATGAACATCGTACTTTACAGCTTTCACCTGTCTATATCGATAGGTGTACGAGATGATCAGCGTCATGTCAATGATGTTCATAACCTCGTGACAGAGTGCAAAGTACGATAGACATACACGCCTAGGCGCACAAATATGGACACCAAAGCGTACAAGGACAAATGCTAGAGTGTGCAAATAAACTGCATATATGCACACAATGTACATACATGCGGACACCTGAGCATGCAAAGGGCATCGAAATGCTAAACGCCGAAGCGTGCAAGGGAATAAAGAACTTCAAATGAGTTGGAGGGAAGGGGAGGGGGGGTTGGGATTGTTTAAAAGCAGAAAGAGGACTCACTATATCTGCGATCTGACCTGCTGTACTCCATTCTGTGGGGAAATCGTCCGAGTCCAAAAAACTGTTGACAGAATAGCCGTCCGCATTGCAACAGGACAAATCCCTGACAATATGGAACTTTCCTGGCTCTCCAGTCTTCTTGACGACGCCGAGTGGTGAAGACACAAAATGTCCACCAAGAATATTTGAGACTCCCTCCCAGGGCAACTTCATCTCGACAGTAGTCGCAAACAACGGTAGTCATTTATCGTACCGAAGACCTGACCTGTCAGATCTTCCGCTAGTGCCAGTGTTGAGCCTGCAATGAATCCAATGATTCTCACTGCCCAAACGCTACCTTTGGGCAGCCCACGGGGTCCAAGGTCAGCATTTTCGGATCACGTTCCAGTGGTGGTCAGGGATGTATCAGGACACGCAGGGTTGGCTCCTTCTGCCAGTTGAATGACAATTTGATGTAACAGCTTCTTATCTTTTCATAGAACATCCCCCGATATCACCTGAGAGGAGAAAGCTTGGGTTGAAGCTAAAAGAAGGACAACGAGGTCGCACAAAAACATGTCACTGCCAAAAGAATAGATATCACTGTCGAAAGCCGGTGGTTCAGGGTCACCCTTAATTCCAATGACTTCAGGCGTATGCCATCGAAGATCCAAGCTGTGTGGGTCGCGGTCGTCATGGACAACTGCAACTCTGCGTCCCCTGCAACTGTTGCAAAACCGAAATCTGTAAGACACGATTCCCTGAGCCATCTATGAGCACATTTGCCTGAACTTAAGAATGAGTGAAAGATCCAGAGAGACAACCTTACATACGGGATGAAGGCCTCCGTGAACGACATGCTTTGAATGCACTGGGTAGACATCAAGAATAACAATAACAACTTGGCAGGAACCGACGAACGATACATGAAGCCATCAGCGATGCCCTTTGCCTAATTGTATGAAGTTAGTGAACACTTTTTAAATGTGATGATGTGAGCAAGAGACTCACCAATTCAACTTTAGCTGAATCGGTGATTGTACCTTGCTCGAGGTGCATATACAACGTTCCAGAGGGCATCCATTGCGAAATGAGAGCCGGAAACGGAGACTCGACCTTTGCAATGCCAGGTAGCGGCGCCATGGTCAGGTGTTTCAATCTCAGCCACATCATGAGTTCCCGACGCATTGCCTACATAGATCGTGGAGTAAAGTGTGATCACAATCCAGTTAGATGACCAACTTTTTCGGTTTTCTCCATAGCTCTCCCAGGAACAATCTTGAACACCTTTACTGCGACCTGATTGATATTAGATGGACAATTGATGAGCTTGGGCAAGGTGGTCAGACGAACCTCTGTTGTGCCTTTGCTGTTCTCGATGGCAAACTGATAAAGGGTACAGATACACATGAATGTGCAAGCTTCAACTTCTCAGAAATTTGAGATGTGAAGTCACTGGGGATATCACTGCAAAACATGATGAAGGATCAAGGCAATGATTATGGGAGAAGGCTCACTCTTTGGGCATGGGTCTCGTCATGGGTAGGGGTGAATTTTCAGGATGTAAGGTCGTGGCTAGGAAGGTGGAAATTCTAGGAAGTGAAGCAGGCTGGTATTTAAGTTGATGCAAGGCGCTTATTGGCGGCTAGCTGGCAGGTGTCACAATCCGCCGAAACGCATCAGCAGCACGATTTTGACTTGGCTCCATGATATTTGCTTCCGCAGATAGAGCAGATGTGAACAACGTCGGTTAAGTGTCGTGATACACTGCAGCATCGGAGATGCAGATCGGAGCCAAGGAGGACTTGAGGATGACTTTTTCGGACCACATGCTGATGATGGGGTTGTTTTTCGTGGTGCGTGTTCAAAAGTTTGAGAGACAACAAACCTTTGTGAAGATGCCGTCTATCCAGACATCAGGTAGTGTCAATTATTATCGAGCGTCATCGAAGAGACTCACAGGTAAGAACTTTACTTTGTGTATCGGTGAACGGCTGCCTCATCACCCAACTGAACCTCCCCGAACTCTAGGCCCTCCTAAACTTCGTCTCACCCAAGATCTGAAAATCAGTCGACGAGTGACTCAACATGCTGTTCACGAACTCACGTACAGAGGACAAGATCGAATTGAACGAAGAGATCATCCAGCAGTCACATAAGGTGCTGCAGCCGTTCACGTTGAAAAGGTTGAAGAAGGACGTGAAGAGCCATCCTGACAAGGTGGAGAAGGTGATCAAGGTCCGAGCTGCAGAGTCAGCCTGGAGGCAGCTGTACAGAACAGTGGTGACAGCGGCTGGAGGGAGTGCACCGCAGAGGTGATTACATAAGTTATCTCGCTGCCAGCCAAAGAAAATCGTTTATCGCTTATTGTTTAATTTAGAACTTATCACAAGATCGGGATTATTAGTACCCCTGATCGATCACTGGGTATATTGATAGTATGTGTATGTATACTAGAGGAGGAGGCTGAGTGTCGTACAGCTCGACTCACTGCTAGTATGTAGTCAATGTATACAGCGAGTCAAGAATCACATGATGGGGTGAATGTAGTTCTACTGTGATCCGATTATGATGTACAATTTATGTTGATGGCGCGCATTAGTGTGTGCTGCTACTAGTGTACAGTGATGATGCAGATCGTGTTGAGTCATTTATACCTAGAAGTGTGCATGTCAAAGTAATGTTCGAATAAAAATCATAGCACTCACGTGAAGTGTTGATTTCATCTTGTTGACGGCGCGGAGAACTGTATTCTTGATCGTCACGAGGCGGGTGGGCGGATCAGGCACCGCTACGACTGATTGTTCGGGTCGCTGGATACCTAGGCTAAGCCCTCGGCAGTGACACGCCTAACGGGCTTACCGAATCTAACCACGCCTCAACTTGGCTCTGTCAATTATATTGTGACGATATACTTCAACGCCGCTGATCATGAAAGCTTACCAGAACTTTTCTCCCCTTCGTGGGAACTGGTCCAATTGTCGTCGATTGTATTACACGAGTCATCTGACGAAGTTTATTGTTACGGTGACAGCAAATGACGCAGAGAATTGAACTTGCCGTAATAAGCCGTAATATCACCCAAAGTAGTAGTAGTGTTACCGGTAAGTAATTGGAAATTAAGATTCTGGCGTATCACAACAAACAAGGATAAACAATTTGTGGGCTTTCAAAATTATGTTCTCTCGTGTCATGACTTCGACTTTGAAGTCATTGTTTGCAGGTTGAGGTCATCTGGCCTTGCACTGGAGCTTCTGCCCTGAAAACCTGTGTTCAACCTTGCACGGTGAAGGCTTTCTGGCCTCTGAGCTCAGGATATCCTTGCTCCCGCCCATATTAACTCGAGGGTTGAGGCCATCTGGCCTCGCAGGAGCTTCTGCTCCACAATCCCTCTGGCCGCCAATGGGTTAAGGCCATCTGGCCCTGCAGGAGCTTCTGCCCCTGCAACTCATGTCTGACTTGGTGCAGTAGTGACCATCCTTCATGCTCAAAAGTATGTTGTTGCTTACATCATATGATCATCACTCACATCTATTCCTAGTCGTTTATGAAGTTATCCTACATCTCGCATCTCCCACTCCTCAAGATAGGACATGAACCATATCTTCCATCAAGGTCCACCTTGGAAGCATGAAACATCGACTTCCTGCATGGCTCTTTCCGAGTGTAAGGAGGTGAATACCGCGTTGGGAAGGCCAGGGCAAGTGGAGTCCGTTGCATACATCATGATGGGTAAAATGTCACTCATATTTCTTAGCCGGTTGTCATTCACAGACACTTTCGGCTCCAATGTTTTGGGGTCGATAGGTAGGACGTTTGTAATCCTGAATGTAGGTAAGCATGACGCGTTTTGGTCATACACAGAATACTGACGTGATAAAGGGCAACTTCCTCATCTTCTCATGGAATTGAGGGAACTGGTATTCGTTGGTGTACATTTTTCCCAATGATGCCATAATAATCTGATTCATGGCAGATAGTTTGCGCCCTGGAGTTTTATCTGGGAGCCAGATATGAAGCGTGTGGTAGATCTGGTATGGTGACGCTTTTGTTATTTATATCGGCAATGATGAAGCCAAACTTACCACCGTCAGCAAAGTCGCAACTAGACCTGGACCCAATAGGCCATCCCGACCTTGGATTTCTTCGGGAAATAGATCTGCAATTCTCCCTTGGGAGTTGCCCTCGGCCAAGCCGCTGCTATGCTGACCCACGGATACCCAGACCAGTTCGGTAAACATGTGTAGCTGTACAATTTCTAAAATAGCTTGCTGCACCTGATATTGAACCTCAATAAGCCATGAAGTGAACTTGTGGGGTTTCCAGTTTCGTACCTCGTCTCGATCATCTGAGGATAGAAGCTGGAAGAAATAAGCAACCTTGGCATCTTGATCATCTTTCTCGGTGCCTGAAAATCCTGTGTTAGAGAGAATGCAGCCTCGAATGACCTTCTGCATTTCTATATTCTGAGACTTGATGTACTTGGCGAACTGCTCGCATTACTTAGAAGTGAGTGAAGGTGAAGCATGAGAAAGGCATACCGTTAAGCGAAGGACATTCCATCTAATGGCTTGAACACCAGGTCTGAGTTTCTACCATTACTCATTGTGCTGTTAGATAGTGATTCATGGCAACTGAGGAAGGCGCTCACCTGGGTGCTCATGAAGTTCTTGCAATGTCATATGGTTCATTTCTACTGCCATCACAAAACAGTTAGAGAGTAGGCATTTGTCATTTTCTAAGGCCTCCGGTAGTTTCTCAAGAAAATCGAATGGGTTTTGTAACCCAACCCAGTAGCTGCCGACGTATATGGCCTTCATCACGAATAATAGCCGTTTCCATGGTGATCTGTTCAACGCACGGTTGATAGCCTTCCGGTACACGTTGTCAATTGGAGTATCTTCACCTCGCCAGATAAGGTCCTGGTGAAACACAATTGACGGATTGACGACGGGGGGAAATGTATTGACGGAGGGAAATGTATTGATGGTGCCGAAATCTTCAATTTGAGTTGTCTCAAACTGCATCAGCGAATCGTTGGTGTAGCAGGAATAATCAACATCGCCAACAAGACTTGGCGTAATGGACAGCATCAATGACGCCAGCTCTTGATCTATCATAGCAGGGGCAAAGAGCTGCAACGCGTGCAAGATAGGTGCTACCTCGATGGTGGCAAGCGGGGCTGAGGGAGGAGGACCGTACGGAAATGGAGCCTCGTGGAATTGGATTGTGTGGTCCAACGTGTTAAGCTGAGGACGAGGCAAAATCACCACATGATACACAGCACTGAAAGTGATACTTACGAGCCACACCTCACTGGGACGCCCTGATACATCTGGCCGACAGAACTTGGTTACGACCACTCGAAGAAAATCACCGTCACCGAGCTGCATTCATCCTTTCAGAGATGAGATCTCCAATATCATGGATTTCTCACCTGTCTTTCATACACAGTATGGAAACCTGTGTCCCCTGAACCCTGAGGGACAGCAAGGATTCCGACTATGGGTAGGCTTATATTGCTAAACCCCAAGGAGATGGCTGGTACCATCTCACACTCTGGGCCCTACAAACCAACATGATGAGACGAAACAAGTGAGTACGATTACTCATGTAGAGGGGCGAAATCTGGCAGTGATTGTGAGCTAAATACCCAACGAGTACATAACACCCATTAAACCCGTCCAGGGGGTGCTGAAACCACAAGTTAGGTTGACACAACATTCCATAGATGATAGCACACATTGTCAGTCTAGAGGAAAAGCGTCAGCGATGATGCCCACAACAGAGTCGTGACATACAGGGAGTTGGATGACTTGTAAAGCTTGATTCTTCTTAGGAAAGTAGAGCCAAAGGGGAACTGCTTACGATTAAGTTATTAATGAGGTGGGATTGGTGTTAACTTACCTTGCATGGCCATCGAAGAAGACGGGAAAGAGTTGCAATGAATGGCAAACCATACCCTGGTCATAAATAAGGAGTCGATAGGCTAGACATGCCAACTGATTAACTTGCAATGATCATGAGTCAGTGGTAGCCAGCCAGAAGAATGCGCCGGAAAAAAATAGATAGTGACTGCTGGCCTGAATGAGTTGTCCGTCAGATTGTCCGACAGATTGCCCAACAGATCGTCCACCAGATCATCCGGCAGGAAAGACTGAATTGTTGCGCCAGGAATCGACTATATTGTCCACCAGGAATGAGTAAAGCGCCAACAGTAATTAGTAAATTGAGGTAATTTGCCTGCCATGAACCAGCCAGAAATTATCATAGATTGACGATGCGCCATGTATCGTCAGATGGGGTATACGCTGTATATAACACTAATTCTCGTAATCAAGCGCGTGGTCAGTAGCAAACATTTCGTCTAGTGCCTCGATGAGTGATTCCATACTTCCATTTCGTTCCTGCTCAAACATATCCAACTCCTCAACTCCAATGTGATCCTCTTCATCTTCATCTTCGTCATAAGGAGCTTGCCCGCAGGTGGTGAGACTTTCTTCCCTGTCCGAACGTTCGTGTTCTGCCTGCATTGTCGTCTGAGGGATAAAGTGAGGCGCCCGTTGCGCCAAAATAGGGGGTTCTACAATCTGCACCTCATGAGAGTACACATGTCCCACTCCAAGCCCGTAATGAAACCGCATGACAGTGTCTCGGTGTGGGTACAACAAACAGAGTAGAGGGATAGTACAAACTACTCCAAAGTTGGGTCTTAAGCTACCTGCTGCCTCACTTGAGTGACAAGCACGTTCGACCCTATAGGGGATTGCTACTGGGAAGTAGTCTCTGTCTATAACGACCCGATAGGATGAAGATCCACAAAAGCGGATGAAAAGCGGATGAAGTGGATGAACGTACAGATTCGTCGGATGCGTCGGATGCGTCAGATGTGTCGGATGCGTCAGATGCGTCGGATGCGTCGGATGGTGGACTGGACCTGCGGATGCACGTAGGATGTGATTCAAACTCGAAGGAAAGTCATCAAATGATAGATTGATAGTGGGTATAGGTCACAATGATATACTGGTAAAGAGAAGGAAAAGCGGGAGAGGTAACATTGTAAGTTTCCCGAAATCTCTACAGTTATAGGGTAGAGTATTTTCTTATACAAACAGCGAGTCTAGACTGTGCCATAAGAAAACCGAAAAACAGTGGAGTGTGAGAGGATATGTCTGTGTTCAGTCAGTAACAGGAAAATGAGCGTAACTACGTACCAATGAGGTCAAACGGATGTGGACAGGATGGATGCGGCGGATGCGCGAGCTATAGGAAGAGATCCGAAGGTATCTGCAGGTCATCCAAAAAGCGGATGTGCATCGGATGGGTCGGATGAGGGTCGGATGGGACTCGGATGGGGCGGATGAGAGTCGGATAGATGTATGATATGTTGGAAAATAGATGGATACGAGCCCAGCGTAGGAATGCTCCCTACAACAGTCGAGTTCCTGGGTTTGGTATGCAGGGCAGACTTTTGCCTTAAACTCACGAAACCGATCACCGAGATCAGTTGTTAGTTTGTCGAGGATCTCCAAAGTCAGGTCGGAATGCATATGAAGCTTGGCAAGTCCATGCCAGTGTGCCATGGTGAACAGGAGATCCATGACCATTTTGTTGTGATCACCGGGGAAAAGGCCATCGAAGACCAGGATAGAACACTTGTGTGAAATGAGTTCCCGACGACCAATGGAAATTGTCCCAAAGACACACCTGTAGAAGATCTTCGAAATTTTGTGCAGCCATATTCGACATTTCCGAGGTGTTTGCCGAGAACCGCCTAATGGTCGCTCGTCCGAATGGGGGGACCTGTCTATACCTGTCATAGTTCATTGATAGTTAGCCCACACTGAGGAATTATCGAATATTCGACAGACCTCTTGTCAAGCTCGTGGATCAGGTCTTTATTCAGGGCGCAGAGAATCCTCAGTAAATGGACCAAAAGCATACACCATACACCAAGTTCAAACTCGTGCAGAAGATCGACAACAAGTGCAACAAATACATTGAACCCAAGTGGACTGAGGCAGTCCGAAAATGCATTCTAATTGAGAGTTGGTAAGAGCGAAAAAAAATTGATTATCATGCTCACGGGAGTTGGTACCCATGAATGAGGCTTAAGAAGTGACTCGACAGCTGTGCTATCTACACCACGATTCATATCGTAGATGAAGCCACGTGCGGTAGCAACTAGCTCACTCCTCGAGGCATCGGAGTGCACAAGAGTAGCACGCTGTTTCCTATCATAACTTGTGCCTAGATTCTGAACTTCTCCCATCGGTACAAGACATCGCGGGCAAGGACAGCCTCCCAGCTGCCGAATAGTCACGACAAGAACCCTGGGCTTTTATGAATTGCAATATGTTAAAGACAATAACGACTTACTTCTCAGGATAGTCAGCAGAATAAGTGAATATTCGCGGGTAAAACCTGCGTTTGACACCGTCACAGCACAAAATCACAATCCCATGTTCGTATGCCTCTAAAAACTTGGGATCGAGCAAAACCCTCCACTGAGCCTGAAACAATTCACGGTGGCAATGAGTTGTGGCATTTGCGACCAACTCCCTTGCCTTGGGTGTAAGTACCCGTGAAATCTTTGAAGGAGTCCGGAAGCTACAAGATATTAATGTCAATACAAACAGGAATTGGTTCAGAATGACATCATAACCTTTGAAAATAAGCCACATGATTACCCAGATGGCAAGATGGTTTACACCGGCGGTACTTCGATTCATTTCCAAAGTACATATATACTGGCCACAGCTTCGAATTACCGAAATTTGTCAAGTGTGTGGCGTCCTGACCAAAACATGAGTGCGACGACTACACGGGGTAAATTATCACATCCTATCTCTCTAGGAGACTCCTGAAGTGCACGGTGTGCATCCATGAAGGCCGGTGAGGTGTATATAATTCGCCCCTGAATGTTAACTTCGTGTTCAAGGTGAGGGGCGCACCAGTTGCAGCTGGTAAGGCTCGTAATGGGAAAAGTTTCTCGTCCCTGAGTGTTTGCGAGTTTCCTTCTCCCGAATAACACGAAACCAGAGATCGATGGTAAAGGTTCTGCTGCGTATAGGGTCGAATGTCTGGTTGAGGTGTGGTAACGAGAGAAATGGGACTTCGATTGTCACTTGTGTTTTACCGCCAGCCAGCATCCTCATCCTCCCATTCATCTCTGCCTTCAACATCAATGCTCGCTCCTAATTGCGAATTGATCTTGTCCCATGGAGTATTTCACACATCATCAGGGTCGTAATCCGGACATCCAAACGATGTCGACCAACTCCTTGAAGCTCTGCTGAGACTTCTGCACACTGCCCGTTCCAATACCAATTACCCAGCTCAAAAGATGACCGGTTGGGGTATGGGTTCAATGACATGTCAGAGAGCTCAGCAGGGATATCCGCTGGACTGGCAACTGGGACAGAACTGATATCTAGGAGCGTCACGACCTCTTCCGGGTCATGAGATGGGGGAGTCGATGTGGAAGAACTTGGCGTACTAGCCCAAAAACGTTCCTCGCTGTGTGAAAAGGAGGTGCCCATGATGATGTTTGAGCTCTGATAGACGTGTCAATGGAATTTGCGGGGTGTGTTGATTTCCTGTTGTTGAGTCTGACCAGAGGAACACTCGAGGAGGCTGCGAAGCACATCATCATACTGTCTGTAGTGGACCGGCATAGGAACCAATACATCGGCTCCTCCGCTGGGCCAGTGATAACCCCTCTTCGTCTATTTGCATAGACACAGTGCTGAGAATAGTGTCACATGCCGAGGCGAGCACATTGTGGGACGAAACTGCATGCGATACCTCCTGAGGGGGGTGCGTTGTTAACGGAGTCCCGGGCCTGTCAACATTGAACTCTGAATGTAACAGTTCGTTAACCTTGTCGAAAGACAGCAGCAGGCTATGGGACTACGTACTTGAAGATCTGCCATTCTGATTGTCCACTCGGGTCCGTTTTACAGAGTGAGGAGATCTTTTGCTCTGGATAATGCGGAGAACACATGTTTCTTGCCTCTCATGCACGAGCGCTGATGCTTGGTGTATGCGCTCTCCTGTGTAAACTCGCGTGTACAAGCGCATCTGAAAGGAATTGGACCTGATATGCCATGTCCATGAGAGGATATGATGGAGAGGGCTAAGAGGACGAGAATATTACTATGGTTGGTTCAATACTAGAAGATCCAACAAAAGAACTCACCACTCCAGCCCAGGAACGCAACGGGCAGCCCGTGGCACCAGCAATGGCCAATGGCATTACTGCCCAGTTCCCACAGACTAAGAAACCATGGCGCCAGTCGATGACGGCACGAAAGGCTGGATGAGCCATCATGATCATCTAAAAGTCCCCGTTCCATTAAAGTAGAGGGGAAAACAAATACTAGGCACTCAATGGAACCGCCATCTTCACCTTCCTCTACCATCACTATCCCACCTAGTTATCATGAAACTGCTCAGAGGTTAGGAAAACTGATTGTGGAGGCTATGACTTGCCACTTTGCCCTGCTACACTATGACAGTTCGTCAAATCGATGATTGAATGGTGTTGGTAAGATATTACTCGAATTCCGTACGGATCCTGAGCATTGACTCTGTTGCAAACATAGGCCTGCCGATGGCGAGGGACAAAGATTCTGCCGTCTGACTTAGAGGATTATCGCGCCGAATACATTTCAGATATCCGTGCTGCTTATGTGCTGACAGCGGTAGAAAGGAGAGTATGTAGAGACAGCAGTGTATCCATGGTGGAATGAGACCACAAGAAAACTTACTGGATTGCAAGATGTGCTTCTGATACATGCGGATACCAAGGTCAGTGTGCTTCATGGGCAAGAAAATCCCACACTGATTATCACCCAGTGAAAATAGATGGGTTTTTTAACTAGCTCCTTCGACCGCCTTCCAGTACCCGCGAAGAGGTATGAATTTGATTCATTGAAACATCAGCTTTATTGATGATGAAGAAGAACAGAGAATCTCGCCTGTTAAACTCGAGTGGACCAACCGAGAACAAACAGAGCTGTTGAGCAAGCTTGACTCGTCTGATGGTGATGGGATTGCTGCGAGGGACTTTCAGATCCTGTTCAAATGCTGCAAAAAATGCATGCGAGTAGGAGCAAGGCCAGTGATGAAGCGCCACATCCGAGTCTGTTCAGGCCCTTCAGGAAGGGTGCATAGTAAATATGATTCACGATTCACAACACTTGCAGAAACAAGTTGTTGGTTACTAGTAAGACCGTAATACTTAGTTCTCTGTTACTGAATCAGAGTTGTGCTGTCATCTATCACACATGGTGACACGTATTGTCGTAACCGCATGTTATTACACGATGCAGACTGGAAGAGTACTGTCTTGCACTCAGTAACAGGCTCTTCTTCCCTCATGCTAAGTCTTCCTAGCCAGCTAAGAGCCTACAACGCCACATATATATGGACTCGGATGATGGCATAGCAGGATATCGAGGGGGTGATGTGGTAACGTACTTAGCCTACTCTATGACTCGGACTGGCCTCAACTTGTCAAGCACCAGTATTTACTTCCGCCTTTCTCGGCCAAAACATGTCATGTGACTGGCTCAAGGGCTAAATTTTTACTTTACGAAGAATACTGTCGTGATATGGTACAATCATATAATCTGCGGAACATTATTCCAGTCAGATTGGCGCAGGCGCCGCTACAAGTTCGATTTTTCGAGCCAAAATTGAGCTCTGACCCTAGATTTGGCATAGTTACAGTTGGCGGCGGCGAGATGCGCCAGTTTGAGGTTCTCATGGACCAGATCTAGATCTCTCAGAATCAGTCGCCGCTACAAATTTTTTTAGTAAGTAATACATTGTGGGTATCATATCCTTGAATCAAGCTTCCAGTGAATAGTCATCTGATCAGTGATGTCAACTTGTATGTCGGAGCTGTTCGATGGCTCAGCTACTCGTATGGACTTTCTTCAAATCTCAAACTCTGTGGGCATTGGGTTACTGGGTGCCTACATAGGTCTCATATCAAATGACAAGGCCAGTCTATAACTTTGCGTCCGTTTGGACATCCTGAAAATTCTCCATACAGCTCGAGGTTGAATTGAGAATTTTGTCATTTTTGCTCAAAGATCGGGTCTATCCTGGTGATCTTTGGGAAATCGTTGTTGAACGCACTATAGAAGCGAAGCAGGAGGCAATATTGCGACAACACCAGAGCATCCGGGTTGGTGGATTTAAGCGAAGAAGACATGTGATCTTGGAGCATCTTCTCATGGAGGAGAAGAAGAAACAAGGTCAGATGGAGGTGTCTTTGTATAGCCAGGCCATCGACCACTTGCAGCAGCACCAGACGTGTGAGCTTCTTAATTTTGGCACACGAATCAATAGTCTCAGTTGATTATTATTGCTGCCAAGCAGTCATTAAGCCTGACATCAGGTCTCTCTCAGCAACCTCGAAACATGCTGTAGGACGTGCATCCTTAACCTGTCCACAGGCAACGTGAGAGAAATGTGAAGCTTGGTTAAATAGACAACATGCCTACCCCCTCCCAAATGATGAAGCTTGTATGGAAAATTGCTCTGTTTTGCACGGCTCTACTATTTCACTATCTAAATTCGCCGATACGCACACAACTGGACATCCGACATTTTCAACGTAAGTACTGTAACTACTCTATTCGTTTACTCTCAGTCTCTCTGAAGTGCACCAGCCCTTCATTACCCCTGTTGAACACATGGGTCACCACCAACGTCCAGGAAGCCTTCTACGATGTGCTTCACGCAGAACGAGCCTGTCAAACAGGACTCATGGCACAGGCTCTTGCTACTAAGGGCAACCATCCATACGAGCGCAACATCGCGTTGGAGTTTCTTATTTTGCATGCAAAGATGCATCGTGCCCAAGCTGAGACGGACCTTTATGCAATGGCCATTGAACATGCTCATGAATTCGACTTCTCTGACAACACTAGTGAGCACGAACTTTTTTTTTTCTTGGCATTACTGACTGGCCTCCGTAGGCGCGACGTCGTCTCTCAGTCGATTTATGCCACTGCCTCTACCTGACGAATTGTGTTACTACGATGGGGACCCTGACGATGAGGCAGACGACTTCGTCAACGACTTTGACTCAGAATTTCTGTAATGCCATGAGTTGCCTTTTCATATATTATTTATGTAATTTAAGACTAGCTATGGATCAACGGTTGTTAAGTCGATAAGCAGCAGTTGTAGGAGCCATGTAAAGCAGTGTAGCGCTTACCAATAGTCAATGTTCTTGTTAACTACCGCTTTGGTTTGGAATCATCCGCGAAAAAGCGAGCGTGAGAGGTACGTCAAACGTTTACAGTTAGCCAACATCAAAGGCCACGAAGTCCAGTATGTGGAAACACTGGAGTGGATATACTCGACGCGCGTCGCGCATAGCGGCGGGGATCATTTAACCTGATCCCTATGTGCAGCGGGAACTTGATGGATCTTCAAGAAGAGCCCAACTTAGTTGCGTATACATTGCGACTATGATGCCCCACCGTCATCGAACCCGAGCTGCTTGTCTAAAGCCATACCACTGCAGCCTTCGAACCACTGCCAGCCTGTAAGCTCACATTTTTATAAAATTCATAGTACTGACAATCAGAATCTATGTATGTATGTCAGTCACAGAACTGGTGATTCGTGAAGGATGACTACTATAACCCAACCCTTTCTTTCTTTCTTTCTTTCTTTCTTTCTTAAGGTTTTCAGGATATATGCATGCTGTGTTTCTTCTCGCATCCCAGACTCATTTGAGAGCTTTCAACCAGACCCTAATCACCTCCTACGACTAATGGGTTTTTCTTTCCTTGCCGTCTTGGCTGTTTTGACAGTATGCTCTGTCAATGTCTCACCAGCTATTTTCACCACGATATGTCATGCCGTTGGCAAGACTTGCAAAGAAGGCTCTGACTACTGCTCTGACTACTGCTCTGACACGTGCGCGTACAAATCTGTGAGTTTTCTTTACATCCAAGTTTCAGCGTGGCTCACCCTTTGCGGTTTGTAATAGGATTGCAGTGGGAAAGTTTGCATTGATGACGACTCCCTACTGGATATCCAGGGGCTGGCATGTTGTGACTCGGGAGAGTGAGTCATGTTTTGATGGTCAAATTGCTGGATAAGCTACATGTGCCTACGATGGATAGTCTCCTCTTTGCGTTACTGCCAGGCAGCTGCAACTTGGCAGTTACCTACACAAAACGCAGGCACATGAAATTAACGTTCTTATTGGAGGCATGGCGCCTGGCACATGATACATCCCGGTTTCATACTCATGAACTCAGATCCCTCCAGAAATACATTCACCTCTGCAGCCATGCGGCCTGTTATTACTTTGGTGCTGAGTTACCCTCCACTGCCAGTGTGCTCTACTGGGTCTGAACACTAGATCTGATAAACACCAATTCATACCAGCAAAAATCACAGCTTGGCATGCCTCGTGCAAACAGTTTCACGGACTTCATCCGGCGTTCCTGGACGCCTGGCCTTGAGGGCGAGCTCGTGTCATCACTTGCAGCGCCGCGTTCCGCATCTCCTGTTCATATTGGACCGTCTCTCCTGTGGATCACCCATGAGTTTGTGCCTGTCTCGGCAATGTGCATCTTCGTCAATGACCCGGGCCTCACTGTAGTCCAAAACGTGCTCCCACCCTCCATTTTCAAATGTGCCTGCTTCGCAAAGCAATTTCCATGCACAGGACAACAACTGTCTTTTTGGGCTTCGGTCTCGCCAGTGCACAACTTGACGTTAACCTGTGCAGGCAGTCTGCATATCTCCATCACACGCGCATTCGCGAGCGCCGCGAGATCCAAATTGCTGACTATAGCACCTCGAGGGGCAGCTTTGAGAGGCTGGATAATGACCACTTCGTAAAACTTTCAACGATAAGAGAAGTTTAGAGAGGGATTCATGGGTGAAAAAATCATACGAGATGAAGTAGTCATGTGCGTGCACCTTTCATTTCATGGACATGCCTCCCTCCCACTGACATTGCTCACGAGTTAATTGATCTGTCCCTTCCTGCCTCATTTACCCCACCTAGTCTAACGTACCAGATTGTCAATAACCATTCTGACCTCCTGTACATGTTCCATCTGTTATGAATTTACACAAAACTCAAGGCTGGCCTATGCATGCACACAGATTTTGGAAGATCACAGTCCCTGTCATGACATTCGATGAATTATTATAACCATATTTATATGGTCAAACTTGAAGTGTTGCTGCGCATTACGCTGAGAAGCGTTGGGCGTCACCACTGCCCAGGCAAATGAATACAAGATCCCACGCTGTTGTATTACCCGACTCTGCTTCCGCAGAACCAGATTACCTAATATAAGCTCGCAAACTCAGAAATACTAGTAGTACGACTCTCAATCTCGAACGTCAAGAACGCTCATCTCTCCCCATTAGAAATACCCTTCATAATGGCTCGTACCAAGCAAACCTCGGGCAAGAGTACGGGAGGGCCTGCAAAGCGTGGCGAAACTACCTCCGGGTTCCTTCAAGTGTGTCACTGGTCGTGGTGGCCAAAAGATCATCAAAAGTGTAAATGCTAAGGCGTTACCCATTGGGTTGGCTAAGACAATACCGAGTGCGATAGAAGGCATGATAAAGCCCCAAGTTTGGAACCTTGTAAGCGCTCCCAACTCCCTTTTGTGTACTTCACTGATTTTCAAAAGTGGTGTCTGTTGTATCGCGATGGTGCCCCACTAATGTATGAGTGCTCATATTGCCCGCGCTCACTATGCGAGCTGCTGTCTTGTCATCCCGAAAGAGTCGCAGGAGGATATTAAAAGAGACGATGTTATCTTCAGATGCCCAGGGTGTCACGAAGTTCGTGACAAACGTGCTGGCAAGGACATCAATACACCATATTTTGTAAGTCATTCTCATCGGTTTTCAGTCTCACATCACCAATCTCGTATTTCAACCAGGGTTTCGAGGACGCGGAAGGGAAGCCTGTGTTGGCGAGACCTGCCGTTATACATGGCCACATTGAGCTCAGCAGTCGATCAGAGATATGCACTATTCCAGTCCTCATTCTCAACTTTGTTCTCGATAGCGTTGATCGTCTGGGGTCGCCTGCGTGCATCATGCGAGATGCATTGCATTCATATGTCCCTGCAGATTACCGTGAAATCGTTTTCGATGTCGGAACAGCCCACAAGGCCAAGCAACATGCTAAGTCCATGGCCAAGCTTGTGAGTGAACTAGGACCGCATCAAGTTGGTCGTGTGGAAATTTTCATCCACTCTCACTCGGAGACCATACGCGGTGATATTTGGGGAGGCTTCAAGAACGTGAGGACTAAAGGCGAACGGGGGGATCCTGTCGCCTACATGATTTCCGATGTAAGTTAGCCCTCAGTTCCAATTGTCGTCTTTATTCACTCCTCGCAGTTTTTCACACTAGTTTTCGCTGGCGGTATGGCAGACTATGTCAAGGGAGCCACGCTCTGGATGTTGGTTTGCGGACATGTGGTGCGCGAAATTGACGCATTCAATGATTTCAAAGATTGTATCAAACAGTACGTACTTTGGTTGCTGTGACTTTGCTGGCGCTGATATAATTCAAGTTATCAAATTCAGCACACATTTGTATTTGGTGCGGAGCGATTTCATGCATGTCTTGCCGGATCGTTCACCATCGCATATGTCGAGCATGTCCTCATTCAAGGATTCGAGGTTCAGGACACCATGGAAGAGCTCCTCGCAGTGTCCCGTCTACTCGGAATGCACACCTCCATTACTCACGTACATCTCACAAATGCTTTTCGTCGCCGCGATCCTTACGTCATTGAATTTAACAAGGGAGCAATGCACGTCGACGATAAGGCCTCCATGGTCCTATCAACATACACGTTCTTTCATGAGAACCAGCGTCCTTGGGGAAACCCACTACCTTATCAATATTCACGCTGCCACTCCGTCCGTCCTTGGAACTCCGTCACCAGCTCTTTGACCGACAAAGCCCAGTTTGCTTGTAAGAATTGCAGTTGCAACATCGCCTTCATGAGGCCCAAACAATCAAAAATTATCTTGTTCACCAATGGTTACCAGGGGACTAGCAATGTGAGTGGCAAGTTATTGAAGAAAGGCAGCAGGGCTGGCTCTGGATGGTTGGTGCTTGTGGCAATCGAGCGTGCCTCCCAACCACTGCTCGATCATGTCGCTGCAGACCAGTGATCGACCTTTAACTTATTGTTTGTCTGTAATTTGTATATCTCGTTGCCAATATACTGTTTGAGCTCGGATTACCTTTCCTAATGCTCAGTCTGGATCTGATCCTGTAAGTACTCCTGAAATTCATATTCTGGTCTTCCGTCAGTACCCCCGCTGCTTGCCCAGAGCGCTTCTTCGCCCGGGTACACACGGCGTGGTCCTATAGTAATGAATGAGTATTTTCAATTCCCCGATCTCAGGCCTTGGTGCGGGAACATTAAGATCTCTGGTGTGTCAGGAGTCCTAGTCAGGACCTAAGTAGTGTTCTGATAACGTACAACCGATAATTTCACACACACAGCTTGTTGTCACACATATCATCGTCTTGGGCATTAAGGAGGAGAGTTGCGTTGGCATCATCCAGGCTATGTGGAATTATATCAAAATAAATGGCCTGCAAGACAAAACAGATTGCCGAAGAATACACGCTGACAATTATTTGAGACCAGTACGTTGATTCTGTTGATTCCCCACCATCATATGAAGTTCATGATTGCAAATCTTTGGCGGAGAAGGCATTATATTCTACCAACTACCAGAGCTAGTCGATGGATATTCGATGCCTCCAGATCCTGTAGTCATCCATTACTCCGTCAACCCGGCGAATACGCGCAAGTGGACCTTAATTTTTTGACTCCGAAGTCAGACCACCCGAATTGAAACATGCGATAAAGACTACAATGGCTACTTTTTTTCATTTTTATCGTCATGGCCAGTAGACAGGCAAGTCCTTTATTATTTGCTTCCGAGCTAGTCATTAAGGTGGTTCGTGTCACAGCTCGGGAAGTTGAGGCGGGTTAGTCGCCGATTTGTACTAATACATAGCTTCTTTACTCAAGTGCTGTTGGAATGAACAGTGGGCTGGTGAGAACATATCCTCGTGAAATAAAGCTATTGTCGTGGGCAGGTTCAAGGACATCGAGCAGGACATCGAGCTTCGAAAAGAAGGGATCCTGAAGTGCGTTCCCCTTTCGTAGAACTGCATAAAACCAATTAACAATGTACGCGATAACGCTGCAGAAGATTACCAGGATGTACTTTCCAAAAAGAAGGAATCAACCGTTACACAAGAGACGGCGAAACTCACGCTGCTGGATGCACTGAGAATCGTAATGCCACGGGGAAGAATTTGGAGACAATTCTGCTTTCGGTGCACTAACACTCTTTTGTCAATCTACCTTCCCTTAGTTGATATATCCAGAGACGTCACTGGTGAAGTTGGGTAGAGCCCATTGCAAGGTTGCCGCCCTGCAGGAGACCCTTCATCACCTCCTGCCAGAACTTCATTCAAGACATGAACACCAGCGGAAGAAGCTGGAGAGCAGGGAGTAAGATAAGCTAGTGCTCCCGCCGTTGTGAAGGTCCTCACTCTGAGTCTGACAGGCTGAGCTATGACGCCGCTATCACTAAGTCGGATAAGATCAAAAGCAGCAAGAAGGAAAAGGAAAAAGAAAAAGTGAGGTGAGAAGCTGAAGATGAGCTACAATGCAGCCGTCTGAGCTAGTGAGTAACACACCACTATCAGTCGTCCAAACTTGCTGACAAGGACATAGCGAAGAAACTGCTGAAGATGAAACATTTTGACCATGATGACACATCCGGCGCCCCCGAGACTCCGAAGGCAGACAAGTCGGGTAAGGAGATGAACATTACTGGTGGGGCATTGAGCGCTATGAGCTCGATGACAGGAAGAGGGAAGAAAGACCGATAACTTTGCAACCCTCAAACGTGAGACAGACATCACCGACTCTCCATCCTCCAAGTTCTCGGTCTACACTTGACGAGTCCCCAAAAATGCCGACTCAAATCATGAAGACGCCTTTCCAATATGCATGAAACCCTGCTCAGGCGCTACCAACAATCCGAGTCATATTTATTGTATGCGCTTCTCTGCTGCTTATTCGCCATCTCAGTCTATGGGCATTCCCTAATTATATCCCTAGTTTCAGGGTCACAACATCGTGGCCTTAATGTACTTGTGTATATATACCAACATGTTACATATTCCATCGTGTGAATGACACTTGGGAAGTCCAACATGGCCACAATGGTACGTTCAATCGTTCTTTTGAAACTATGTACTCAGATTATTATGCCAGGCCCCAAGTTGGGGGATCGACCAATGGATGGAGCTGCTCAAGCGCAGTGTCCCGATCTGGCCAATGCAACTTCGGCGGTACACCGAAATGCTGCTGCCGTGAGATGCAAACATTCGAACATCGAGTGCCACTAACTGATTCATATAGGACGCCTCCACCTCCTGATTATGGCGTGCAGGCGATGCAAATCAATCCTGCCAGGTTTGTTACCATAGTTCTTGACTGTATCGATCTAACGGTAGTATCAACAGGCGCGGAGAGAAAGGGGACTGGAAAGAGTCTATTCACCCTGTCGGGAGCAACATATTACTACAATGAGAAAACGGTGAGTGCTGGCTGAAATTTTGGTGTATTACATGCTCACTTGATGTAGAAAACATATACCGAGATGAACATAGACACCTGTTCGGAGGAACAGCTCCAGAAGCTCGAGTCCTGGATCGACGCATCAAGATCCAAGATCGATGGAAAACAATGGCTACTAGTTGTTGATCCGATGTCAGCGAGAGGGGAGGAGATCTACCCATACTATTATGTGGTCCCGGAGAGCAAAACCATTACTTGGGTGGAACCAATGGATGGTTACATTCTGTTCCAAGAATGCACAACGGCGTCGCACTGGAACCACAAAAGTACGTTGGTTTTTTCCTGCTTTAGTTCTTGAACTTTATTCTGCAGGACTCGAACTTGAAGCTCAGTACTGGTGAGTGATCAGAACGAACCGACTTAAATATTTCTCACTGCAGACTAGGAAACACGTTGAATATTTTCCATGTGGGATGGAGATGCATGTGTCGGAAGTAAGAAACTTGCAGGTAAAGTTGAACTGGTACCGTGTAGGCAAGTTCTTTGACTCTGCAGCACCTGACCGGAATGACCTAAGTAACTAACAGAAGCACTGGCCATGGAACAATCCACTGCCGCTACCATATTTTGGACTCTGGATCAAATGAAAGAAATGGCCGCAGAGCTGGCCATTGCCGGTACGCACCCCTATCTTGACCTGCACGTTTAAATTGATGGCCAAAGGACAGAGACACTCGCAGGGCCTAATGGAATGGTGGAGGAGCCAGGTGTTGCAATTTGCAGTGCATGGGCCTTCGAAAGATAGACAGTTGACAACTTATCTCGTCACTTACAGGCAAGTTATTGCATATTCTCCGTGCGTTATCGTTTTCTCATACTATATGTCGTCAATTGAGGAGTCACAACAGGTCATCATGAATACCTCAACCACCATGGTCGACCCGAGGCTCACTTGGTTCGAACCCATTCAGTGGGTGAGAGACGCACAGATCTGGAGGATTCTCCCTTTATGACTGGCCTTGTGGTCGCTATGGTTTGCATTCCGATAATGGTGCTCAAACGCCTTAGAAATATCTATGTTGATGGTCTCGTTAATGGGGTGGACATGAGGGAATTTACGGACGATTTCAGCGTGCAGGCTAAATCTCAAACTACTGTGGTAAGCCCTACAGTCATGGGCCTAAATGTGAATGCTTACCTCTTCTCTGACAGGCAAGCATTATCATGGCAGTAAATGCCAGCATCCTTGCTGTCCCAAGCTTAGGCTCACAACTCACAACAAAGACGTTGTGCTCGATTTCCTTTATTCTGAGTGTGTACTGCATTATCGGATGCACCATGGCACAACACTTTGGCCAAAGATTGAGATCCCTCGACTTCGCGGTTCGATTGTATTCTCTTTCTTTAACCCGAAACCTGACATTATTAATTCAACAGGCGTATTACCTGCAAGGAAAGATGCTAAGTCTTGTGATCCTCACAAGTATACCCAGTTTTTTATATTTGATGAGGTAACCGAATTGTTGTCTCAATCACTATCGCCACTAGTGCTCACATATATTGCAGTTTGGCATTCTCTTTCCTTGGTTTTCTTGCAGGTATCTTCACAGCTGACTTTGGACTGCCCTTATCCGCAAGGCTTGGATGTGGGCTGACCTTCGTAGCGGGGGCAGGCCTAGTTATTCCACTGATGATCGCCAGCCTTGGTCCTGGGCTGGTTCGGCAATGAGATTTGAATATCGCCTGTCTCATATTTTAGTTGAATAATATGAATTCTCTGCGAAAATGTGCCGCAGTGTAAGCCTGGTGGCTTATGTACGCCTACACATTAGACACCTCTTTCCCTTAGTTCGTACACTACCGTCGTTGTCATCCCGCAATCCAGAACGTGGTTCTTTTTTGTTTGTGTGTCTTGTCAGTGTTTCTCATTGTTGGCCCCAACTTGTTTCCACACAGCCCTAAATCTGTGGTATCTGTTTCTTCCAACAATGTGTCAATGCAGGTGTCGACCAGGAAGGGGAGTGAGCATGACTACAACCCAGCTTATCCCTGTGCTCAATGTGTGTATATATGTTATAACTTTCGGCAAGGGATTTACCTGAACCCATCATGACTGCGAGGAACGACAGGTACAACTGTAAATATTACGAAGATATTATAAATTTTGGCAAGGGATTGGCCTGAACCCATCAGGAACGACAGCAATGACCATGCCACATCCATATTACGAGGATATTGTAAATTTTGGCAAGGGATTTCCTTGGTCATATCACAACTATGAGCAATGATCTTATTGCGTAAAGATTGCGAGGGTATTGTAACTCTTGATTGCCGACTGGTTGGCATTCTAAACAGCTATCACAAGGACAACGAGTGACCACCATGCCGGAAAGATGCAGAACTGTCTGTCAATTATTTATCTACCCAGTATCACAGTTGCGATACTTACATATCCTCGTCAGCATTAGAGTTTTCTTGCAATTTATTGTCCTTCAATGGCTGACTCTGTCTTTGGATATAATCTGCATATATTTGATACGATTTTGCCACAAATATCTATCCAAAACATCTCCTGCCCGATTCCGTGATGGGAAGGTCATCGAGACCAGCATCCTTGATGATAGCAGAGACATCCATTGTTTATACATCGCTGTTGTAGCAGCCAGTGACGGGGGACTGTCCATTGGCAGAAAAAGCCGCACAATTCACGATATTGTCATGGTGAGCAATTGTTCAGATAACGATCTGCGATGGCCTGCGCATTGTCATTTCGATGGGGAAGTGGTGTTTGCATACGCTTGTCATAATCGTGCATCGTTGAACAGTGATGAGTCTTCTGTAGTGCAAACTTGAACCAGGCAGGTCGACATGAGCTGAACGAGTACTGAGTTCAATAGCGCATGTATGTACTGGAATACAAGGAAAGCAATGTGCCCATGTCCCATGAAGCGTGCTACAGTGTCTACATAGAGCGATAAACAATGAATGAGAAAATTAGCGGAACAAATAGGAAATACAATACAACGATGGAGCACAGGAGAGCCTTGGAGAACAAAATGAAATGCAAAAAATGATAACGAGACATGGAAACTGAAATGTTGCTCCCCTAATGTTGGCCGTCTGCATTCTGGATAGGCAAGCAACAAACCCAGAGCATAAAACGAGCACACCATCCAGCCCGTCTTATGGTGATGTCAGGAGGCGAGCCTGTTCCACTCGCCACTGTAGTACCAGTAGCTGCGGGAAGCATCGTAGATGCCGTGGCAGTGGCAGGCGGTTGCTGCAATGACGATGTTAGATTGCTCTGGGTTGCTCTGCTGTTTTGCTGCGTGATATGAGGATTGGGAGGTCAAGAGGAGCTGGCGGCTTTCTTCCCTGTTGCATGATAGTTCCTCTGTGTCAAGGTGTGTTAGTGACAAGGAACCTAGAAACTAGAAGGGAGAAAGAGCGCACTCGCTTGCTTGCTGTGAGGGGGACCGCGACTACTGGTGGCACATGCGATCTGCATAGCATGCCAGAAACAAAAAATTGAGGCCAACTGAGAGGGCCGGATCGGGATTGACGTGGTGCTGTGGTGGGATGGTCACGTCGTCCATGGGATGGGGTACCGCGCGAGGTAGAGAACTGATAAGATATTAGTCAAAGGCACCATTAAATTATAGATAGGGATCGCGTACGTCATCAAAAAACCCTGGGGGTAGCCGACGAGCGCCATCAATTTGTGGGGGTCGGCGTCGTGTAGCATCAGCCTAGGATATGGATGCTTAAAAACTCGGATATTGTGAAGAAACAGATAACACACATGTAGGCCTGACTTTTTGACAGTGTTCTGTGTGAATGAAGAAGAGTGAGTGAGCCTGTTGAAGAGATCGGATTGGCAACGTACCACCTGAAAGGATGAGCAGACCCGTTGTCAGTATGATTGATGGTAAAATATATGCAAGCTTACATTGTCTGACAGAAGGTCATCGAGGCCAGCATCTTTGATGATCGCAAAGACATCCCATGTGTATATGTCGTTGTCGTAGCAGGCAGTGGCGAGGAACTTTCCATCCGCAGACAAGGTTGCAAAGTTTAACATGTCTTCATGGTGGAGGGGTGGTCCAATGGGCTGATTGGTTTGGAGGTCCCATAGTCGCACTGTCTTGTCCCAGGATGCGGTTGCGAGGAAGCGCTCATTTGGAGACAGTGAGATGCCAAAGACAGTGCTATCGTGCCCATCAAGAACGGCAGTTTCGGTCCATGTGGCTGTGTCGAACTTCTTGATTGGGCCTGACCCGGCGATAAGGGTCTTTCCGTCCGAGGTCCATGCCAGGCACCAAGCGGATTCCTCAAGTGTTTTGAGTAGTTCGCCTGTGTTGGCATCCCAGATTGTCACCGAATCCTCGCCCGCCGCAATCATCGTGCCATCGGGTGAGTAGCAAACAGCCCACACCATGTCGTCCCCTGTCTCAATTGGTCCAATGATTGTCTTTCCGCTCTCGACATCCCACACTCTGAATGTCTCATCGTCGGATCCGCTCACCACTCGATCTCCGTCTGGACTCCAGCAGATAGACTCCACTTCACTTGTGTGTCCCATCCATTTTTTGATGACCTTGCCTGTGTCAATGTTCCACAATCTCACTGCCCCATCTTCACTCCCACTTGCTACTTTCTTGCCATCCGGCGACAGTGCTATGGCCCGCACTCTTCCACTTCCTTCATCCTTCCAGGTATCCCCGACCTGCATTCCGCCCTCTAAATCCCAGACTCGAAGTGATTCATCATATGAACAGCTGATGATCTGCCGTTTGTCAGGATGGCGTATGATGCCAGTGACGTACATGGTGTGTCCTTGCATCTTTTGAGGAGGCTTTGTCGCTGATTTATCTTGCTTTGTAGGGGCTCGTGAAGACATGATTTTGCCTCGGGGACTTCACCTTATGGGCACCGCACAATTCAGCTGTTATCCATCAAATCAATTCCATCACTTACTCAAAGGTACTTGATTTGTATAGAACGAACGCGCCCTTAATGAAAACTGCAACGGAGTGAGTGTTGCGTTCAATGGACGGGCGATTTAGGAGGGAGGTCGCTGTCAAAGTTCAAGTCTTGCACAGGTTCGTCTTCCTTGCTTTATCCTCGTGTTGGCTTACAGCTTCAGCCCTGGCTGTGCAGATCAAGCGCCCAAATCTTGTTTTCTGATGAACTGCCCAATTTCCTCATCAGCATTAGCATCGACATCGACATCGACATCTTTACTTGTCGAAACAAGCTGAACGAGTACTGAGTTCAATAGCACATGTATGTACTGCAATACAATGAAAGAAATGTGCGCCCATGTCCCATGAAGCGTGCTACAGTGTCTACATAAGGCGATAAACAATGAATGAGAAAGGTAGCAGAACAAGTAGGAAATACAATACAATATGGAAGACAGGACAGCCACGCTCCGTTACATGCAGCAAATGACAATGAGGCATGGAAACTGAAGTTGCTCCCCTAATGTTGGCCGTCTGCGTTCTGAATAGGGAAGCAACAAACCCAGAGCATAAAACGAGCACGCCATCCAGCCCGTCTTATGGTGGTGTCAGGAGGCGAGTTTGTTCCACTCACCACCGCAGTGCCAGTAGCTGCGGGAAGCATTGTAGATGCCGTGGCAGTGGCAGGTGGTTGCTGTAATGATGATGTCAGATTGCTCTGGGTTGCTCCGTTGTTTTGCTGCGTGGTATGAGGATTGGAAGGTCGAGAGGAGCTGCCGGCTTTCTTTCCTCTTGCGTGATAGTTCCTCTGTGTCGAGGTGTGTTAGTGACAAGGAACCTAGAAGGGAGAAAAAGCGCACAGGCTTGCCCGCTGTGAGGGGGACCTCGACTACTGGTGGGACATGCGACCTGTGTAGCATGCCAGAAACAAAATTTTGAAGCCAACTGAGAGGGCTGGATCGGGATCGACGTGATGCTGTGGTGGGATGGTCACGTCCATGGGATGGGGTACCGCGCGAGGTAGAGAACTGATAGGATATTAGTCAAAGGCACCGTTGAATTATAGATGGAGATCACGTACGTCATCAAAAAACCCTGAGGGTAACCGACGAGCGCCATTGATTTGTGGGGGTTGGCGTCGTGCAGCATCAGCCTAGGATGTAGATGCTCAAAAGCTACGAAATTGTGAAGAAACAGATAACACACATCTAGGCCTGACTTTTTGACAGTGTTCTGTATGAATGAAGAAGAGTAAGTGAGGCTGTCGAGGAGATCGGATTGGCAACATACCACCTGAAAGGATGAGCAGACCCGTTGTCAGTATGATTGATGGTAAATGTATGCAAGCTTACATTGTCTGACAGAAGGTCATCAAGGCCAGCTTGTCTGAGGATAGCAGAGACATCCCACGTATATACATGCTTGTCGTTGCAGCCAGTAGCGAGGAACTTTCCGTCCGCAGAAAAGGCTGCAGAGTTTACCCAGTGTTCATGGTGGAGGGGTGGTCCAATGGGCTGATTTGTTTGGAGGTCCCATAGTCGCGCTGTCTTGTCGTATGATGCGCTTGCGAGGAAGCGCTCATTTGGAGACAGTGAGATGCTATAAACAACAACTTGGTGCCCTTCAAGAAGGGCAGTTTCGGTCCATGTGGCGGTGTCGAACTTCTTGATCGGGCCTAACCCGGCGGCGATAAGGGTTTTTCCATCCAAGGTCCATGCTATGGTGCGGTTCACACATCCTTTCATTGTCACAGGGCTCAGCAGTATGCAAGTCATGCTCTGACAAGATGTGGTTGACACCACCCTCATACTCGCATTCGGACTCGGACTCGGACTCGGACTCGGACTCGGACTCGGACTCGGACTCGGACTCGGACTTGGACTCGGACTCGGACTCGGACTCGGATTCAACTGTGACACTGGCAGGTGGAGAGAGGACTGGTGATATAACACGAGGTGAGTGTGTTGGGGCTTTTCTTGCAAGCCTTGCAGCTCTTGCACGAGCTGCTGCTGCTTTCTGGTGTGCGTTGGCCATTCTTACTCGTCACATCGCGACTCACTCAAACTTTTGGACATTCAGGCAAGCAATGACATCTGTTTCACGAGTATCGAGGCTAGTGTACCTCTGTAGCTAGGATCCGCACGGCGCAACATTGTCACATTAGGGTTAGGGTTACATCTGCATTTTTCACGACTCGATTTGGCGCTTGGTCAAAAGTAGCGGCCTCTAAGTGAATCGCACCATAGGGAGCGAGTGAATTCCTCTAGTCTTTTGAGTAGCTTGCCTGTGTTGGCATCCCAGATTTTCAGGGGTGTACCCGTCGCAATCATCGTGCCATCGGGTGAGTAGCAAACAGCCCACACCCTGTCGTCCCCTGCCTCGATTGGTCCGACGATTGTCCTTCCGATCTTGACATCCCACACTCTGAATGTCCTATCCCGGGATCCGCTCACCACCCGTTCTCCATCTGGACTCCAGCAGATAGACTGCACTCTGTTTGTGTGCCCCGTCCATTTTTGGATGACCTTGCCTGTGTCAATGTTCCACAATCTCACTGTTCCATCCCCACTCCCACTTGCTACTCTCTTGCCATCTGGCGACAGTGCTATGGTGAACAACCATCCACTTCCTTCGTCCTGCCATGCATCCCCGACCTGCGTTCCGCTCTCCAAGTTCCATTCTCGAAGCGATTCATCCCGTGAACAGGTCATGATCCGTCGTGTATCGGGCAGCCATATGACGCCAGTGACGAGTTCAGTGTGTCCTTGCATCTTTTGACAAGCCTTTATCGCTGATTTATCTTGCTTTTCAGGGGCTCGCGAAGTCATGATTTTGCCTCGGGGACTTCACCTTATGGGCGCGACACAATGTCAGCTGTTATCCATCAAATCAATTCCATCACTTACTCAGAGGTACTTGATTCGTATAGAACGAACACGCCCTTAATGAAAACTGCAACGGTGTGAGTGTTGCGTTCAACGGACGGGCGATTCAGGAGGGAGATCGCTGTTAAAGTTTAAGTCTTGCACAGGTTCGTCTTCCTTGCTTTATCCTCGTGTTGGCTTACAGCTTCAGCCCTGGCTGTGCAGATCAAGCGCCCAAATCTTGTTTTCTGATGAACTGCCCAATTTCCTCATCAGCAGTGGCATCGACATCGACATCTTTACTCATCGCCTTCATGTGATCATCAAAAAAATGGGCTCCCAAAAGACTGGTGGGAACACAAGAAGTGTTTCCCCGATGATCTGGCGACTGACTCGCTTGGCTCTGGTTCTCCTAGCTCATCTATATCGCAGGCCGTAGCCAGTGTCTCGACGTTGCACTTGCAAACCTCGTTGGCACGAAAGGGCACTCATGTTTCTATCGTAGTAAGAACGCAAAGCAAGCTTGACAGCACTTTGAAAGAACTAGAGGTTCATATGCGCGATCAAACCACCGTACGTTCTGAATTACTATGCACAACCTGTTCCCCAAAGCCCAGACCAGGTTTTCTTTCCCCTCGACACCGCGGAGGAGTCTGCTGCTAATGACGCCCATGCTGTCCATCTCCCAGACACTGTATTTTCCTATGCTGGCGCTGCAAAACCGGTGTACCTTCTTGATATGCAAGCGGAGGATCTGACACAGTAAATGGCTAATGGCTACTAAATTCAGACATAAACCAAACTCCTTACCTTATTGAAGTCATGGACATGAACATCGCAGTGAACAGGCTGGTTTCATCGACGCTTGACCATTGTCTTCGATTGTATATTCTTTCATATCCCTCGCAAACATGTTTTGTAAGGTAATGACTGTCTAATCCAAGTTTTTTCGGCACTGATGACACTGCCTTGTAGGACTTGCTGACTCTTTGCGCTCAGAGCTAGTCCTCTATGCTATCAATACATTTTCCTCCCTCCCACGATGTATGCGCCTGGCTTGGACGAAGAGAACAAGATGAAGCTAGCTATCTCAAGCCGACGGACGAAGGTCTGACTGCGGAACTGGCTGCTGCAGGACTGCTTGCAGGTATGTCATCGACCATGAGATATTAACCATAATTTCAACCAGCGGCCTAGTTGTCTAGAATCGTCATGCACACATCACCGCTGATCTCATCACAAGCCTGTTCCGAGCTTCTATGCGTGGTTTGCAATTCTGTTCTGTATTTGGCATTAGACCGACCCTTGTATGTCCTTGTCTCATACGCCTGTCGCGTCATTGTTTATACTTTTCTGTAGATCATAATTCTATTGTGGGGATGTTCGGTTGACACGCCGGCGTACTTGCGCAACACGGATATTTCAACTAACGTTATCGAACCAAGATTACAGGTATCAATATTCGTCGTGCAATCAGATCATGAACACTTCAAGCGCATGACCATTGACAGTCATCCCGATGCTCGCCAGCAGACTCGGGATCCAACAAGTACGATCTTGTGACCGAGTTCGTGCGGACATTTTGGTCCGTCCGCCTTGGTCCGTCTCCTATTGTGTTCTAAAGCCTGCCATGAGTTTCTCACTTAGTACAGCGTTCGAATTATACAACATTCAAAACTTCTTGCATTAGTAGTCAGACTGCAGTCTTCGATGCGAAAGATGCGAACCGAATCGTCCTTCTTGTCGAAGTCTCCAGTCCTATGTATGTTCAGACGGTTGAGTTGGGAGTTATAATACCCTTTCATCTACTTCTTCAGATCGACCACCTGCGGGGTGTCGAGGACCACTTCATGTCATGATATTAAACAATGGTAGAGTCATTGTGTAGAATAGTTGATCTAGCGCCATACTCGTAGGCTGGAGAAACGCTCTTCCGCACAGTTAATTTGCGTCGGACCTGTCATCAATCTCTATGCAGGTCGTTTTGTAGCGGAGAAACTTGTTGGATTGATGGAAATGTACCTATTCGGAAGTACTGGACTTGTACACACAATGCGCTCGTCCTTAATCAAAGTTGCAACGGAATGGGTAATTATTTCGGTACATAGTTGAACGTTAAGTTACAAGTGAGGTCGCTGCTTAAGTTAGCCAGGTGCGTCTGCCTCGTGTTCACTTCACAGCTTGAGTACGGGCTGTGCACATCAAGCGCCCAAGTCTCGTTTTCTCACAATATCTTCATCGATATTGACATCTCAGCATTGCATCAAGCTTGCCCACATTCTTGTGTTTTTCACTGGCCCAATATGTTTTTTATTTCAACGCGTGGAGTTCAACCGCATGGCCAGATCCTCTTTGCAGAGATTCCTCAGTTGAAAGCCATTCATCGGTACTACTCGACGATCCAACAATCTACCAGGAACACCCTCGAACATCTGTTCCTCTCACGAATCAGGCATGTGCGCTGCATCATGAGCTCCGGGCGTATCTCACCATAACATAGAGAAGATAGCTAGAGCTCATCGAGCACTATCCATATCCAATGGGCTCTCGCGCTGCTGAAGAGAACTTTCATATCCTCGCTTCTCCACGCGGAGCTGTGGTGCCTTCTCTGAGCGCATAGAGTTCCTCCCACCCCCCGGTGACCTCCATTCAACCTACTCCCGAAGGCGAAACAATTGGGATCGTTGAGTTGTGCAACACGTTCAACATGCTGCCACCGAAAGTGTTTCCACATTCTCGCCAACTGGTGATCAAGAGGGCCCATAGTTTGGACGGGCGGGCATTCGTATATAGGACGATCCAATCCCTTGCGTCCGAGCTGAATTTGGACATCTGTTTCAAATTGGATTACTCGGAATTATCCATGTTATATCTTTTCGACCCGACCAGCAGACAATGTCCATCATAATATATCGATCGCGAGGCTAATTCGAATGCTCTTAAAATGTCCATGCCAAGCGTTGGTAGCTCTCACATCATGAATGTCAGCATCAGCTGGCAAATGTGTCTCGATCGTCGAACGAAACGGCTTGGGGAGGCGTGTGTCGGCGTTGGCGTCTGCCTATCTCAGGATGATATATCTGAGGGGCGCACAAGGGTAAGGAATCATACATTGTCTCGAATTCACGCAAGTGTAATGCAAGACCTGGTGTCTTCATTGATAGCCAGAACAGTGGCATACGAGGATTGTACAGATCATCATGCTATCTTTTCCCTGTGGCACGCGCAGTTTCTCTGTCTCAGAATCTGACATTTTGCTGACCTCTCGCACCTAATGCGTAAGTATTTCACAACTTTCATTGTCTTTTTCTCAACTGGCCATTAGGACTCTGTAGTCATGTTATATACATTTTGGCTCGTGTCTTGCGTTCGACATCTGGTGACCACGTTTCATGTTTTACTCGAGCACAATGGGTCATGGGGGTCCGCCGATGCGAACGCTCGCTGCCCTCCGATCAATCACTGCGACGGTCGCTCGACTAAGGTGAGCATTTATTTCCAAATTATCCGGTATCACGCCTCAGCTATCTCATTTTCAAGGAGTTCTGTACCTGCATCATCGGAACACTCTCGTATCTACTTAGATCTATCATTGCGACGGTCGCTCGACTAAGGCGTACATTTATTTTCAAATTTCACCAAGGAGTTCTGCAAGTTCCTCCTGAACGTAGCAAGGATATGGCTGCCAACAACAATGGCGCAATGTTACCATCTCACAGATTTCCTCGCTGATTGTCAACGACTGGGCATTCCATGAGCAGCTTCGGTGAGACGAGTACGGCTACCCTTTCCTTGCAACTCCTATCGATGCGGACAAGGACCGAACTGCTCGTGTTCCCCAAGTCGAGTAAGAGATGGGTAACCAATTATCTCGCACTGAGAGAGAAGTCATCGAACACTCGCCGAACTGGTCAAGTTACTTGTCCAGTCTTTCGGCTTGCCTGACTGGATCGGTGAATGTTAGACCGGCATATACATACATCAATTTGGTGCTATTTGAACAGTTAGATCGTCTGCTGCTCACCGAGCCTTTCCTTGTCAGACGCCATGATCTAACCTGGTCAAACAGATTCACAGTGAAGGCATATACTGCCATTCCCTCTGTCTGCCCATGTGCATCGAGTTGGGCTGACTTTGGTGCCCAACGCTTCGCCTCGCCCTATGAATGTGAGTAGAAAATCTCGAGACTCCCATCATCTCAAGTCACAATATTCGCATCCTGCACAATGAAGTTCACGCCTATCACTCTTCTCTGCCTTCTCCCTGCCAGTATTCGCAGAGTCCGTGTTCTTAATTTCAGCGCCTCTGCCCACGGCTCATTCTTTTTCAGTGGGCACCGCAGGTGCACTTTCACGATCTTCGATTGTGGATGGGTGGTACGTGCATCAACTCTCCGTGGTGAAAAGACTTGAACAAAAGTTGCATGGCGAGATGAACTGAGATCATGATCTACGTGTCGATCATTAACTTAGCATCGCGCTTCGTCACTTAATCCTGGTTTTGTCGCTACCAACCCACCTTTATGTCGGGCGCAGGTGTGGAATTCATTTCGGCGCCGAACGCAGACGTCATCCAGTCGCAGTCGATTTGGATTATTGCTACCTATCTTCCGATCATCTATATAACCGGCTCCTTTGTCATCTCGGTCGTACTGGTCCGTCAAACTGAAAATATGGGGGAATAGCAGACAAAGCAGTAAGTCATCAACCTAGCATGCATCCCTGCTATGCTAACTATTCTGCATCAGAGACTTCCTCTTATAGCAGTCTCCCCTGCTCAATGCTCATGGGGGCTGGATGGATGGATAATCTCTGACTAGGGCTAATAGGGGTTATGCGTTTGACTATAATAATCTACGCGTTCGAGTCTACGGCGATGGTAGCGATCATCGGCGGGTGCAGGCGTTCATATGGTGGTCAGCTAGCTCATCGTGCCCCTAGCAGGAAATACACAGATATTTCTATTTCTTTCAACTTTGCATGCAATATAACTCGAATACTACACACTGATGGAGTGATCAAGAAATGACAGCAGGAAAGCCATGGAAAATTAGGGTAGAAATAGAAAATGTCAATAATGCATGGAAACCGCAATGTCTAAGGTTGATTGTCTATGTACTCAACAGACGCACAACCAATCCAGAGTAAGAAACGAATCCACCATCCTGCCTGTCTTACCGTGATGTCAGGACCCGACATTGTTCCCGTTTCCCCTGTGCTGCCAGCGGCTGGAGGAAGTGTCGTGGATGTGATGATTGCAGCGGGTTGTAACTGCGACGATGTCGGTTGGCTTTGGGTCGCTCCGGTGTGTTGTTGCGTCGAATGGGAATTGGGAGGTTTGGAGGAGCGAGCAGCTTTCTTCCCTCTCGCGTGATAGTTCCTCTGCATGAAAACGAGTCAGTAATAAGAAGAAACGAGAAGGAAACAACGTACAGGCTTTCCCGCTGTGCACGGGATGTCGACTACTGGTGGCTCTCGCAGGTGGATCTCCGATCCATCTTGTCTGCGTAGTATGCTGGAGACGAGGGTTTTAGCCAAGCTGCGAGGGTGGGATGGAGACTGAGTGTCTCGCTCAGTTTCTCCGCATGGATTGGAACGGCGGCGGCGGGGCCAGAAGGAGGGCAAGCGACCGAGTAGAGTACGTTGATGTGGTGCTGTGGTGCGATGGTCACGTCGCCCGTGCGAGGGAGAGAGCTGACAGAATACTGGTCAAAGGAACCATTAATTATGAAGGGATGTCACGTACATCATCAAAAAATCTTGGGGGTAGCCGACGAGCGCCATCGATTTGCGGGGGTCGGCGTCGTGTAGCATCAGCCTAGGATGTAGATGCTCAAAAACTCGGAGATTGTGAAGAAACAGATAACACACATGTAGACCTGACTTTTTGACAGTGTTCTGTGTGAATGAAGAAGAGTGAGTGAGCCTGTTGAAGAGATCGGATTGGTAACGTACCACCTGAAAGGATGAGCAGACCCGTTGTCAGTATGATTGATGGTAAATGTATGCAAGCTTACATTGTCTGACAGAAGGTCATCGAGGCCAGCTTGTCTGAGGATAGCAGAGACATCCCACGTATATACATGCTTGTCGTCGCAGGCAGTGGCGAGGAACTTTCCATCTACAGAAAAGGCCGCAGAGTTTACCACGTCTTCATGGTGGAGGGGTGGTCCAATGGGCTGATTGGTTCGGAGGTCCCATAGTCGTTGCTGTCTTGTCGTATGATGTGCTTGCGAGGATGCGCTCATTTGGAGACAGTGAGATGCCATAGACAACACTATGGTGCCCGTCAAGAACGGCAGTTTCGGTCCATGTGGCTGTGTCGAACTTCTTCATCGGGCCTGACCCGGCGGCGATAAGGGTCTTTCCATCTGAGGTCCATGCCAGGCACAAAGCGATACCTCGAGTGTTTTGAGTAGTTCGCCTGTGTTGGCATCCCAGATTTTCAGTTTTTCCCGCCTGTCGCAATCATCGTGCCATCGGGTGAGTAGCAAACAGCGATCACCGAGTAGCCCCTGCCTCGATTGGTCCGATGATTATCTTTCCGCTCTCGACATCCCACACTCTGAATGTCCTATCCCAGCCTCCGCTCACCACTCGTTCTCCATCTGGACTCCAGCAGATAGACAGCACTATGTATGTGTGCCCCGTCCATTTTTTGATGACCTTGCCCGTTCAATGTTCCACAATCTCACTGTCCCATCCCCACTCCCGCTTGCTATTTTCTTGCTGCCGTCCGGCGACAGTGCTATGGCGAGCACTCTTCCACTTTCTTCATTCTTCCAGGTATCCCCGACCTGCTTTCCACCCTCCAAGTCCCAGACTCGAAGCGAGCCATCCCATGAACAGGTCATGATCCGTCGTTTATCGGGCAGGCATATGACGCCAAAGACATATTCAGTGTGTCCTTGCATCTTTTGACGAGGCTTTGTCGCTGATTTATCTTGCTTTGCAGGGGCTCGTGAAGATATCATTTTGGCTCGGGGACTTCACCTTATGGGCGCCGCACAATTTCAGCTGTTTATCCATCAAATCAATTCCATCACTTACTCAGAGGTACTTGATTCATATAGAACGAACCCGCCCTTAATGAAAACTGTAATGGAGTGAGTGTTGCGTTCGACGGACAGGCGATTCAGGAGGGAGGTCGCTGTTAAAGTTTAAGTCTCGCACAGGTTCGTCTTCCTTGCTTTATCCTCGTGTTGGCTTACAGCTTTCCCTGGCTGTGCAGATCAAGCGCCCAAATCTTTTTTCTGATGAACTGTGCAATTTCGTCATCGACATCGACATCTTTACTCCTCGCCTTCATGTGATCATCGAACAAATGGGCTCCCAAAAACTGGTGGGAACCCAAGAAGTGTTTCCTCATGATCTAGTGGCTGACTCGCTTGTTTTGTTATCCCAGCTCATATATCACAGGCCGTAGCCAGGGTCTCGGTTGCACTTGCGAACTCATTAACACGAAAGGGCGTTCAGTTTCTATCGTAACAAGAACGCAAAGCAAGCTTCACACGCGTGTTGAAAGAGTTACAGTTCATATACATGATCAAAACCCCATAAGTTTTGAATCGCTATGCACAGCCTGTTCGCTGAAGCTCAGACTAGGCTTTTCTTTCCCCTCGACACCGGGAGGAGTCTGCTGCTGCCCTTCGAGCTGCTAATGACGCCCATGCTGTGCATCTCCCAGACAATGTATTTGTCGCTGGCGCTGCAAACCGGTGTACCTCTCGATATGCAAGTGGAGGATCTGACACGGTGAATAGCTAATGGCTACTAGATTCAGGCATGGACTACAAATTCCTTACCTTATTGAAGTCATGGACATGAACATCGCAGTGAACAGGCTGGTTTCATCGACGCTTGGCTATTTGTCTTCGATTGTATATTCTTCATATCCCTCGCAAAACATGTTTTGTGAGGTAATGACCGTCTGATCCAGGTTTTTTCGGCACGCTGATGACACTGCCTTGTAGGACTTGCTGACTCTTTGCGCTCAGCTAGTACTCTATGGCGTCAATACATTTTCCTCCCTCCCACATGTATGCGCCTGGCTTGGACGAAGAGAACAAGATGAAGCTGGCTATCGAGCCGACGGACGAAGGTCTGACTGCGGAACTGGCTGCTGCAGGACTGCTTGCAGGTATGTCATCGACCATGAGATATTAACCATAATTTCAACCAGCGCCTGGCTAGTTGTCTAGAATCATCATGCACATATCACCCGCTGATCTCATCACAAGCTTGTTCCGAGCTTCTATGCGTGGTTTGCAATTCTGTTCTGTATTTCGCATTAGACTGGCCCTTGTGTCCTTGTCTCATACGCCTGTCGCGTCATTGTTTATACCTTTCTGCAGATCGTGATTCTATTGTGGAAATGCTCGGTTGACATGCAGGCATACTTGGGCAACACGGATATTTCAACTAACCGCTATCAAACCAAGATCACAGGTATCAATATTCATCGTGCAATCAGATCATGAACACTTCAAGCGCATGACCGCTGGCAGTCATCCCGGTGCTCGTAAGTAGACTCAGTATCCAACAAGTACGATCTTGTGACCGAGTTCGTACGGACATTTTCGTTTGTCCGCCTTGGTCTGTCCCCTATTATCTTCTAAAGCCTGCTAAGAGTTTCTACGTAGTACTGCTTTCGACATTCAAAGCTGCATGCATCAGTAGTCAGACTGCAGTCTTCGATGGGAAAGATGGTGCGAACCAAATCATTCTTCCTGTCGAAGACGATCAGTTGACCTATGACCATTCAGTTCGTTGAGGAGTTTGGA